>JAENPR010002764.1:0-42464 GCA_018135685.1 Themeda triandra | reverse complement strand
TCGTGCGTGCGCGTGCTGGGCAAGTCCCTCCGCGACACCGACACGCAGCGGGATATGGTCGTGCTCGTCTCCGACGGCGTATCAGAGTACTCCCGGAAGCTCCTCCAGGTCTGCCACGCCGAAGCTCCTCTTATCACTGTAATTCAGTCTCTGGTATTTTGTCTCATAGGTCAACTGTGTAGCTCCCTGAAGTGTCTGTGCCGGAGTGCTTGGCTGCACTGGGTTACTGTTGATGCTCATTTTAGAGCTGCTCACTGATCTCTGCTGTCTAATTTGTTAGAATTTTGGGAAAACTCCTACTGAATTTTGTGTCATAAGTGCTGTGGAGCTGGATGAGGATCTCTCCTTTGTTCCTAATTCCTATTGATTTCATGATTTAATCCCCGTACATCAACACACACACACATATATATATATATATATATATATATATATATACACTTTTATCTAATAAACATCGACGCATACTAAAATTAGTTTCAGGATATTAGTAGCATTTATGTTAGTTTGGACATTCGAGTCATGTAGATCTTGTGCCCCTGATCTGGTAGCCAAGCTGACCTTGCATATGTTTCATCAGGCAGATGGTTGGATTGTGAATCGTATAACACTACTGGCTAATCCTAACCAAATTAGGCCAAAAGAGGTTTTGGGGTGTCTACACCAGCTAAAGATATTTAACATGACAAGCTACAGAAAGGGTATGCTTTCCAGTGACTTTTCTAGTTCATTCATTGTTTTATCTTTCTGTACCATGACTTTGCTTTCGTTTTTATTCATTGTTCTAATAGAATGCTGCTCTCCCAGTTGTTTACCTTGATGCAGATACTATAGTTGTGAAAAGTATCGAGGATCTTTTTCAAGTGTGGCAAGTTTTGTGGAAACTTGAAGCATTCTGAAAGAATGAATTCTGGTGTGATGGTTGTTGAACCCTCTGAAACTCTTTTCAATGATATGATCAACAAAGTGGGCCATTTGCCTTCTTACACTGGAGGTCAGTGCTCTTCTTTTCCTGTTCTCTATGTTCAATTTTTTTGTTAACATAATTCCTTTATGAGAAGGCCATAATACCAGTAGTTACTATTCCCTTTTATTTAGTCTCGTCTGGAAACATATTGATTAAGATTAATGATAAACAGCTTTTTAATTGCATCGAAATATAATAGTACATGCCTAAGAACTTATGATATGATGTTAATTGTTGCAAGACATATTTTGTGGAGTATTGGAGTATAGGAAATAGCTAATTATCTTCAAAGACATAATTACATAGCGTTGATAAAATAAGCCATCACTGCTTATAGAACTGGCCTAAGGGCATGGCGGTAAATGAAAGTATGCAAGCACTCTACGGCCTGCCACACCAGCCTCCATGGCGATCTTTCTGCAAGTTTTCCAGTGGCAGCACTTCAGACTTTAGCCCTCTGTTGTGCCATTGATGATGGAGAAACAGCATTTCCATCCATGGCTGCACATGTACATTTTCATGCTTTGACAGAGCCTACATCCGTTGTTTTTATGCTGCTACGATAACCACTGCTACCTTCATTTGTTCTCTGTCCAAACAGTTGCTCCAGGCCTGATATCAGACCCGTTGCTCTGTCCTATTTCTTTCCAGTGACGCTGAAATCCATGGGAGCCTGAAATTTTCTCTTGATCAATATCTGTCTTTGCCTGGAATGTTTTAGGACAGATGGTTAGGGTAAGATGGGATCTTTGAAAACAATATTTCACATATCCATTTGACATTTGCTTAGACAAGTCTGTATTATCTAGAAGACACTTTATGTTTGGTGGATCATTTTGCTAGGGTTGAGTGTATTACTTAGAACAGACTATCTGTAGTTTACCACTTATGTATGGATTGTTTTATTTTGTTGTTTTCAGCATGTTGACAATTCAGTATTTTCAGTATAATAGTTCTGATTTGGATGTTGAACTAATTCATGCAGGGGACCAAGGTTTTCTAAATTCATATTATTCTGATTTTGCCAACTCCCGTGTCTATGAGCCAGACTCACCTTTAACTCCTGAACCGGAGACACAACGGCTTTCTACCTTGTATAATGCTGATGTTGGTCTTTACATGCTAGCAAACAAGGTAAGGTTCCTTATGTGTAATTGCTTATTGATCAGGGCCCAGTGTATTGGCCAGCTATCATGGTTCAATGGTATATAAAAGCATATGTTTACCCACTACATGATTGTTCCATTCACTTGATTTACCATCAGCACTCCTGTTTGTCAGAGCATGCCAACTATCAAGGTTAACTAAAGTTTTGTCAGCCTTGTATGTAAAGTCAATCTTATGCAAGTTAAAAGGGCGTAGGTTAATTAATCATCAGAAAATCAATATTATTTGTATTCACCTTGTTCTGCCAGCCTTATGTAAGGAATATTACATTTTATCTACCTTCTTGCTCTCTCTAAACAGGACCACCCAAAATGTGGTTACAAATGTTTCAATTGGTTGTCTGGACTGTATTAGCATGATCATTTTAGCATTTCGAATTTATTGAAGAAGGTCTTTAGTTTCACAACCCCATACACCAGCGTTTGTTTGTGTTATTACATTTTGAAATAGTTTGGTCTTCTGTTTAGAGTACAGTTTTCAATATTTTGTGTACCCTTTGATTGTTTATTTACATGTGGCTTGGTGCTTGAGCCTGGTTATGGATCTGACTTTCTATTCTGTCATAGTGGATGGTTGATGAAAAAGAATTAAGAATCATCCATTACACACGCTGGGTCCTCTAAAACCCTGGGACTGGTTCACAGCGTGGCTTGTAAAACCTGTTGAAACATGGCAGGTAATATTTCATTTTATCAACTGTTTCCTCACTTCCATACGTAATTTTATAAGTAAAAAATAAATGCCAAGCATGTTAGCAATAAATTTATGCTCTGCATTGTTGCAGGATATTAGGCAAAAACTGGAAGAATCTCTTCCAGGAACTGGTGGGGAAGGAACCCTCGTGACCAGCTGGTTGTCAAAATATTGTTCATTCTCCCATTTTGCTTCCTGTTATTTGGTTATTACCAATCATGTTTTCAGGTTATATAATCTGTTCCTTGTAGCAATTATTTTATTGAACATTTGTACACCCGTGATTTTGAAGATTTCCTGCCTTCTCAATTCGACTGTTTGATTTTCTGACAGACAAACAAGGAGTTGATAAGTATAAGCTCACTATGTGCATTTGCTAGAAGAGCTCGCCACAAATACAAGTCTGAAGAGTCACTTCCATCTTATTCGGTGGTGGGTTCATCGTCTGTATTTGGTATTTCAAACCAAAGGGTTAGCTCTCAACCTCTTCAGTGACAAATCTGCATTACCACTTGAAATTTGCATGCTACTCATTGTTGTCAATGTGCCACCTTTAGAAAAAATTATGAAACCTAGACACTTTGTTTCATATCTTAAGTGCCTACTTCAGTCCTTGATTCCACTGGCAGATCTAGCCCAAAGTTTAGGTAGGGCAAAGAGTAGATGTCATAGAAAAGGGTATCATACAGTTGTTCCGTGATACACTTTACAAATATGGCGACCATACATGTACACTTAAAAATTGGAAAACGGGGTTGTTAAGAGTTTATAAAGGTCAATAACATTGAAAGCTGTGCCGTATGTATTCCTTGGCATGCTTCCTAATTTGAGGTCCAAACGACAATCAGTTTTCTCAAGTTTTATTACACGTGTCAATAGAAGGTACTTAGTATTCCCAACATTTTCACCAAAGGCAACGACCGCAGGAGTTTGTATCACTATGGATCTGTTTGGTTGCCTGCAGAGTAGTTTAGTCATGGTTAGTTGCCTGCAGAGGCTCATGCAGACTTGCACAGTGCTCTAAGCAGGTTTCGTGTCACATTAGCTAGTATGGCAGATTTTGTGCACAAGCCGATGTGGCACACAAAAAATGAAATTTCTCACCTTCCCCACCTCTACTAGAACATGGCACAATTTAAGCAATGAAACACAATCTTGAAAAACACAGCTTGTCTGTATAGGACAACTAAACACAAAGACAATGCATATGTTTATGCAGGATTGGGTTGTGCTGCATGCAAGCAGCCAATCACCACCCTATTTGTACTATCTCCAAATTGCGCTTGAAACTTTTCAACTGAAATCAGTATAATGGAGTAAAGACTCGGCATTTTGTCTAATTCTTTGTACCTAGGAAATCCATTGGCATTTTTCCCTAACTATTCAAGGGCAATGCACCAAACTGAAGGGATTAATTGTCACAACTACACACAAGGCACAAAGCAAGTAGAAGCGTTTACATCCGAGAGTAGCAGAACAAGATGCTATCCTCTTTTGCCTACATGCACACCTTGCGCTGGGGCATGCCTGAGACTCAATTAATAGAACGGACCGAAAGCTATGAGCCAGATTTGGCCATTTGGGGATGCTGGCTGCTGAGGCATTACTCTAGGTATATCTTTTGAGCGAGAGCTACAGAGAGAGAAGTAGTTGTGTGCTCAGGCAGTACAACTATACATTTTGGCCCAGGCCCCCAATTCCCCAAGTTCAATCGCACACACCCTTTGATTCGCTTGGTTTCTCTGATCGCCATCGTAGTTATTTTTGAAACAATGGTAGGAGCTCTGCCTTTCAATTAAGAGGACTGAAGTTTATGTACAAGAAAGGGTAGCCAAACGTGGTGCCTACCACCACGAATAGCTAACCCACCCGTGTGACGTGGCAGAGTACAACACAGGCGACCCACCCACGATGCCAGACAGACGGACGGGCAGGATACAGTGGTTCCTACCACCATCATAATGGTGCAGTCTGGTGCTGCTTCTCCACCTCCAGTGGTCCAGCCTGGAAGCAGGACTACAGTGGAGAGTGGGGACAATCTTTGCAAAGAACGGATAGGGGTGTTATTGGCCACCAGGCAGCTGGGGCTGCTTCCTGACCCTGTCGTAGTAGTTCTACCTCTGCTTGATTCTAATATGTTGACTAAACTTGGCTAGGAGGATGTCTTGCTCTATTGGAATTTTTAATTCCGGTTCTTTTGCATCTTTGTATGATCTCCTTACCAAAACATATTGATTATACTATATTATATCGACTTGATGGTTCCTTGGCATTCCTGCAGTTATCAAATGGACATTTGAAGCTACCTTCTTATTTTGGGGCAATTGCGGTGCTAGTCTGCTTCATGTCTGCTTGTTTCTCTCTTGCATTTGCTTTCATTATCATTCCACGGCAGGTTATGCCATGGACAGGTTTGCTACTGATGCTTGAGTGGACCTTTGTGGCATTCTTCCTATTGTTTGGGAGTTATCTCCGTTTTGTCTACCGATGGGGAAGTATCAGTGCAAACCATGTGGGCTTTAGCAATTCTGATGCATCAGAGAATCATATGGGTCCAGGTATGTTGAACTATGTAGCCTCTCAAAGGGTTTCATCATCCTAGTATTAAACAACTTGGTCTTTTGCAGGCCATCAGCGAAATATGTCTGACTGCGACATGGATGGAACATTTTACTGGATAGGGATGGCAACTATAGCTACTATTACTGTATTGTCACCAACTATCTTGGGCATAACTGCATTGTTCACAAAGTAAGCACCTGACTGGCCCCCTTTGTATAAACTCCTGCCATATGATTATATGAAGGATGTAGGGAAGATTCAGCTGTAGCAGTTTCTTGAATATATAGATAGAGATCCCATGTTCAGCATTTCCTGTATTATGATGCAAGAGAAGGGGTCTGGAACTTAATATTGGGGATTGAGGCGAACTGAGGCTGTTGGTATGTAGGGTTTGGTCGATGGATGGCAGTTAAGGCTGTGCTTGTGTACTTAACACATCATATAATTAGTTAGGGATCATATATAATATGCTTAGGACAAACATTACAAACTAGTTTCAGAAGGTGAGTTTACTTCTTCCATCCTTATATGATGGCATTGTAGAATGCCAAATCCAGATATAACTTAGATTCTAGCTTATGAATACAACTTTAGTCTAGTAACTGATGCACATAAATTCGTCAGAAGGGTTCTGTTTTGCTTGCCAGTAAATGATGGAGACGTATTTGATTTTTTTCATGCCGGTAAGTGATTCGTCCAATATGTTCTTTCCTTTGGCAGGCTAGGATTAATGGTCGCTGGTGGTATTGTGCTGGCATCGTTTATGACATACGCAGCGGAGCATCTTGCAATCTCAGCCTTCAACAAGGGTCAGAAAGATAGAAATGCATCAAGAACTCGAAGCTTTTGTTTTTAACGTTTAAGTAAAATCCATGTTGTATTGTAGGTAGGTTTGTACACAAAAAGATTGATGATTCATTTTTAACACGTGGCTTCATGCCCATGGCCCCCTTTTTGTAGCACTGATATCATGCTAACTTGTGGTAAATAGGGTTTCTTTAGCACGGTTGGCATGGAGCTTACAGACCTGCACAGTGCATCTTGTTTATATTTCGCCAAAAAAATTCATCTTGTTTGTTATATGTTGTACGTATATTGCTCGGTACTCTACTGTGTTACTTTGATGGCAGTTTTCTGCAAGAACATAAACTGATCATTGGTTACGAGTAGAACTTTGGAATCGTGGCCTGTCTAGTGTGTTACTGTGATGACAGTTTTCTGCAAGAACATAAATTGATCGTTGGTTACAAGTAGAATTTTGCAAAGGCCTGGTTTTACTCGCTTATTATTGTAGAGTTAATGGAACTTTTACTCTTATTAGCTTTATGTTGTATATTTTTCATGAAACTTTTAATAGCAATGCCTCATAAATTCTTGCCTGTCCAGGATGAGTTGGATCTTTGATATCACTCCATGACTGCCACTCCATCTAATATTCGCATAAACTGAATGTTCTGGTGACATAACTATAACTACTCTCTTGAACACGCCAGGAATCCCTGTCCTCTCAGGTCCGGCACGATTCATTTCCCCATTTTTATTTTTTGTTTTTTCTTCTAGATGTTTTCCCTTCCAAAAACCGGTTCAGTATAGTGTGCCCATCGTGCTAGTTAGCATTGCATCTGTCGTTTCTGCTCTACTCCAACGTTTACTATAGTATCTAGCAATTACCTGTACTATTTATTATTACAAATTACAATATTACACATCTAGGTGTATCTAGTTGTGCATCAAGCCATAAACTGGTAACCATTCAGCTTGAAATAACAGCAAATCTATTTTTGGGTTTTTTAGCTGACGTTGCCATTGCCCCTAAGATGTAGAGCGATCTCCACTTGGCCTTGGACGCTATCGCCGGCCGTCGCTTCGTGTCGAAGCTGCAGCATCTGAGGGCCAGCTTGAGCAGTTGCTCAGCTGGTTTCTTTGGCCAGGGCCCTGCAGACATGTCCAGCATAGTGTGCACGGCGCGCATCTTCACCGCCACGCGCACCTGCTCGACGATGTTGAGGTCGTCAAGCCCCGTGAGGAGCTGCAGGATGACCACGCCGAACGCGTACACGTCTGACGCCGTGGTGAGCTTGCCGGTCATCACGAACACGGGGTCTATGTATCCAATCGTGCCCATCGGGGTCGTGCACCGGACGATGGTCTCCTCATCTTCCAGCGGCTTCACGGGCACCACCCGTGCTGTCCCGAAATCTCCCAGCCGACTCACGTCGCCGGCGTCGAGTAGGATGTTGTTGAGCTTCAGGTCGGCATGGATGATGGCGTTAGGGCGGCTAGAGTGGAGGTACACCAGCGCAGACCTCTGCTCGGTGAGGATCCTGATACGGTCCTCCCATGGGAGCCCCTTGCTGAGTTTGTCCAGGAGCGTGCCATTGGGGAGGTGCTCGTACACAAGGCCGCATGACTTCGGGCAAACACCAATCAATTTTACAATGTGTGGGTGCTCCAATCTGCTCAGCACCACCATCTGCGACTTGGAAATCCAAAACACAGTTAATATTGTATAGTTGCAAGCTTGGGCAATATAATTTCAGTTCATGACTAGATATAGAAAGAGTTACCTCTTGCAGATACTCTGGGAAACCTTGCGAACCACGAGGCTTCAATAACTTGATTGCCACCGGCATGCCACCTAGGTTTCCTTTATACACTGGGCCATAGCCTCCTTGTCCTATGAGATTTTTGGAGCTGAACCTACTGGTCGCTTTCCTGATCTGCGACATCGTGAACTGGTCAACATGCTCTGGAATAGAGAAAGTGATCTCCTTCAATGAAGCAGCAGAAATTTTCCTTTGTAATAAGTTGTCTTCTATGTGACTACCATAGCCCTCTTCTTGCCGTCGTTTCAGTTTCTTCAGTAGTTTGCCTATTTCCACCTACGGAATACATTGAAGCAAGTAAAAGGTGACACAGCTATCACAAAACTAGTTGAGTCAGAGCATCTCCAAGAGATTAACTCTCAATCCAGGTTTTTTTAGCAAGATCGAAAATAATTTGCTTTCCAAAAACTCCCTATCACAACTCCCAATCTTTTCACACTTCGGAAAATCGATCCAGTCACGCGAAATATACGAATGCGTATCGATGTGCCAATCAGGTGGTGGAAGAGATGTGGGAAGAATGAAGAGTAAGACATTGTTTTTTATGCAAATGTACGGAAGAGAAAGAAATATAAAAGTGGTTGGGGTGATTTAAAAATAGTTCAAGATTCATATTTTAGTAGCAAAGTTTTAGAAACTGTTAAAGGAAGCCAACAAATATACTCTCAACGTTTCTAGCCACTTCTAAAACTTATTGATTTACCAACTATTTTTTCCGAAATTATTGAAGATGCTCTTATACCACAAATTTGGTATATTGTTAACTAATATAAGAAACTACAATGTTATCAAGTTTGTATTGTATAGTTATTTTGTCATTAGTACAATAAACTATTATATCGTTTGTATGAAATTGTGCCACAATTTACACTACTATAAAAATGATTTTAGGAGAAAAAGTTTTTTTTTATTTTAGGAGGTGGCACATTTATCACACCATCTCTATGAATAATTTTAGGAGACAAAAAATTTAGGATACAAAAACTTACAGAGGTGGGCATCCTAAGGCATCTCTCAAAAACGTTGATATAGGGACGAGCATTGTAAGGGGCTGGGTTGTCTCTTAAATAGTTGCACCAAAAATAATTTATAAATTTTCATATGAAGCTGAATGAAAATAAATTATATATAAAAAAAAATGTAGTCCTTGGCGGGCTCTATAACTTTGTAGCTGAAAAGTTTATTATTTAGAACATTTTAGAGTCCTAACATGTTGTTTTAAGTTCATGGAATTTGATTTTTTTTTTTCAAAAAACTTTGAAGTTGACATGGTCTATACCAATAGTTCTCAATATAATCTATAACTTAGAAGCTTATTTTTTTATTTGAAATTGTTTAGAGTCGCAAATATGTGTTTTAAGTCCATAAATTTTGAATTTCCAAACGAAAGTTGTAGTGGTTGACCTGATTTGCATATTTGTTATTGATTTGTTTGTTTTAAAGTTATTTATTAACTCAAATATTTATTTTAAATTCATGCACTTTGAGATTTAAAATTTTGAATTTTTTTCAAACAAATCCTGGATGGAGACACATCCGAGTTGTAGTGATCAACAAGATTTAAAACTTTATAGTTGATAAGTTTTTTCATTTCAGTTCATTATGTAGCCCAAACATTACCAGAATTACAAAAAGTTGATACAAAATGACTATAATACTCACAAATGAGTGTATGATGTAGATGTTATGGCCGAGTAGTTGGTCGTGAGTTTGAATCCTCAAAGATACTAACTTTTTGGTGAAAATTGATTTTGACTGCCTCTGAATATCTTTTGTGCTGACTATAGAGAGCTTATTAACATGAGTTTTTTTTTTTCCTTTTCCTCCTATCGGAATTAAATTTGGAGTAGTGAGCACGTACTTTGCATTTCAGAGCTCTTACTTGTATAGTTCCAAAATAACTTGAGCTCCCTCCATGTTCGAAATCTCCACAGTGCTCCACATGATCATTGCTGTATTTCAAATGATTTTATCCAACAAGCCATTATCAGATTTGATTCAGATCTTACTGAAAGTATATATGCCATATCATCATTCGTAGTCCAGTGACTTGGTATAATATCTCAATTTTACCTAGTGGAGATGTGTTTGCCACAGAGCACTAACCAAACCTGACAGCATCGGCTAAGCTCATCTTGCATTGTCATGTTCCTGCATCTCTAAGTTTAGTTTTTTCATTCTAAGATAGAAAGTTTTATGTGTACAAACTGTACAGGTACATGTCAAGATGTCTGGTATTGTGAATGGGTAAAATATGTCATGTACTGACCTTGAACCGATGACAATTCTCTTAATTTTGAGCTTCTTAACAAGGTTCACAACACCAGCGATAATGTTATGGTGTGTAATGTAATATGCACGAACCTGCAAGAACAGATGCATGTGTTTCTGTCAAATTGCTGTAATACCTTGCTATTTTTACCTTTCAAGAGCCTATTACTAATAACTTAACTGGTAGAGCCTCCAGTAGAGAGGTTGCCCACTTATGTTCAGTGGCTTTTATGGAATTTATAAAGAATTTAAGTAGAACATTACTTTTACAAAAAAAAAAAAAGCTCGATCGAGAACCACTACAATATGAATATAAGGATAATCTAGCGTTACCTTTCTTGTTCCGCAATGACTTTTGTACCTAGATAACATGTTGACCATTGCTTCCATTTCTCTGCTTCTATGCTTCTCTTTCTCCATTTCATTGGCAAACATGTATGACAGTCTTCCACCCACTGCAGTTTTAGTTATTATATAGGGGGAAATTAGCTATTTATAATCTCATCAGGCGACGGTTTAAAATAGAAGTGTTGGCTAAGTTAGTTTGATGAAGTACGAAAAATAAAGTAGATCAACGGTCAAACGTGTCGCCTGAACCAAAACAAAAAATCAGATGACTGAACAATAGGAACAATGATATTTTTTACTTTACTTTGGGAGCTAAGATGCTTCTATAACATAAAAAACTCTTGTCATAACAAACTATTTAATTTTCTTATCCTTCATAGCATATATCCATTAACTTCCAGACGGTATAGGACGAATCCCAGGTGTATGTGGGTGAATTTCAGTATATATAATGGAAAGAAAGATTTGTCTGAAGAAGTTTATAAAGAACTTACTGAAGGGCATCCACTTGGAGGGCCAGTGAACATGCACAAGAACTATAGTTGCCCTTGGAAAATTGGCAGCAGCCCATAGTATCTTAAGCTTCTCCTTTCTTGAGTTCTTCCCGACTGCGATATGAACCTCTTCCTCATCCATCTTCCTCTTCCTCATCCATTTTCCTGCTCCGATCCCTACATGTGCCATCAAAATATCTATGAAATTTGTGGTCTACTAGCCATCTGTTTCAATTCAGCAGGAATCTTTGTGAGTAAAATTACCTTTTTGTGCTGTATCACTTTGCATCGACGGCATGGCATTGGTACCATCAGCGTCCCCCTCGACCCTTTTGCGCTGCATATTGTTCCAGGGGAGCTTCCGTTCAGGGAACAGCGAGATAAAAGAGGCTTGAAATGTCGTGTACTTGTGTATGGCATCATCAAGCGCGTAAGGTCACCATCTGGTGTGGCTCCCATATATGTATTAGGAAACGTCTCTGCAGCTATCTGGTGTTCTCTATGGGTTGTCAATCTTTTGCAGTAAATTTCGTCAATTTACATGATTTACTAACTTGCTCCGTGTCTTTCTGTCCATTTATAGAGAAAATAGAGCTAGCTATACGAAATATATTAATATTAATCATAACTGAAATTGGATGGAAAACTTGGGCAGATATGCATTCCTTGGGAGTCATTGGCGACTGAATTTGAATGGGATGCTTAGGAACGAAGTTGTCAAAGGAACAAAGTTGTCAAATGATGATTATGACCTGTTTGGATCACTAGTAGCTAATGTAGTTCCTAACTAGTACTCCCGCCATCTTTAAATGAATCAATTCTTAGAGTTGTCTTAAATCATTTTTTAAGTTTGGCTAAAATTATAGAAAAGAGCATCAGGTTTAGCTAGTGAGATAGCTGTTATCTATATACATACAACTGACAGTACGATATAGCTGGCTTCATGTTAATCGATCACAACTAATTTTTATCGGCTAATAACTGGGTTTAGGGTTTAGACGACCGTACCGTAGCCGGCAAGCTGGCCGTGCACGGCAACAAATTAGAGTAAAATTGTATATAACATGGTGTTGGTATCAATGTCACCCCGTTTTGTCATATTATTACTGTATAAGAGGAAGCGTCACCCTGGGATGAACCGAACGAGAAAGAGCCTAGAAAGTGTCCATCATCTACCTACGGTGGTATATACCGGCATATTACATGGCATCTTTGATTAACGAGGGTTAGTAAAACCTATCGTTTTTTTTTTGACAAGGAAATCTGTCCTCATCTAAAGATAGTAGAACGGCAAGCGCCGCTGCGGCCTTGAGCTATCCACGACAGCAATTTTTTTTTACCGCGTCAGATGACAATCCGACGGTGGCCAATCCTTGCTTGGCAGCTGTACGGTGTTTGTCCTGTTGTCGACTTCTGGTTGGTTCCAAGAAAAACATCTTCCTCGCCTCGTCCATCCTCTCTCTCTCCCCCACTCGACTTCTGCTCTCTCGTCCCTCTCTATCCCGATGACGGTGTGGCGCTGCAGGTGCGGGGGCGACGGCTGCCCTCAGCAGGGCGGCGGCCTCGGCGATGATGCGAGCGCAGCACTGGCTGTTGGCGCGGGCGAGCAGGCCCGATGGCCAGCTGCATCCCGGCCACCGCCGCCGCTCAGGTTGGCCCTCTTGGCGGCCCAGCGCGGCGCCCCCAGCATGGTGGCACGGCGCCCCTCTTGGCGGAGGCCGCAGACGCAGCCGAGCTCGTCCTCCCTCATCCTCTCTCAGTGCTCGCAGATTTCTTCTTCCTCTCGTGATTTTGGGTTGGATATTCATGGATTTGGTGCTTGCGCTTTGGGATTTCTTGATTTCGGGATCTGGTGCTTGTGCTTTCGGATTTCTTGATTTCGAATCTGGTGTGTGCAGCAGCACCAACGAGCGACGAGAGAGGCCCTTGACGCAGCAGCTCTTTTTATTTTACTGGCATTGGTCACCTAGATGTGTCACATTTCAGTTTGAATAGTAACTATACGATATTAGATGTGCAGGTGGTGCCTTATCCGTTCTAAAATCCTAACCTTGCATTCTTAATGTTTCGTGCTAGATGGCAAGAGTGATTTATAACCTTTTTCTAGGTATGAATTGACTCATGTGCGCGCTTTGCAAGCTAAAGAAAATTCAGGTTCTGTCTTTTGAAAGAAAATTCAGTAACATGTGAAATTTGCTTTAGCGTTAGTTAATAATCTTATTCAATTCAAAGATTGTTTGAACTTCCCTATGCAATGGGTTGTTTTACTACGATTTAAAGGATGCATATCAAGCACCAAAAATTGATGCTAAATTCAATTATGATTTAGTTCTTTTGTCTGTCTTATCATGTGTCATTGCAGGGGGCTGTCTATACAAGGTGAAGGTGAGGATGACCATGCATCTTTGGTTTTGCAGATACATGGAGGATGAAGTGGAATTTGTATGTTTGCTATACAGACTGCGAAACACCTGAGAATTAAGGTTTTTGTCACAGCGGGTTTGTTCATTACAACACAAGTAAGACGTGGTTAGATGTTCTTGGTGATGGAATGTCCCTAATAATTGTGCCGAAACATTCTAGGAAGTGAAGAAAGACAAGCAGGTGGCAACCCCAAAACCATTCAGCTGCTGGATAGCATTCTTTCTTTAGAGTCTAGTAGAGCAGAGTCTGTTGTTATTACCAAACCTGTAGCGGTTAATGATCCCCAGACTAGTTCTAGTAGTGTAGATGCAGTAGATAATGGTGATCAGGGTGGCAACCTTGAGTCACCAGTCAGGAAGAGTTCCCCTTTCTTACTAGTGGATGCTATTGAGAAAGAGTGGACTCAGGTAGGTAATAGGAAAAAAACCAGAAAAAGAAAATGAGAGGCCTTTTCTGGAATATAAGAGGCTTGGGCTTAAGTGGCAGAACACCTGCTCTTAGGAGCAAAATTAGAGATAACCAGGTAGATTTTGTGGGGATCATGGAGACTAAGAAAAGTTCTTTTTCGCGGGTTGGCTGAAGTCTTTGACTGATACTACTCCTTTTAGTTGGACTTTCCTGAAATCTATTGGCTCGAGGGGGGGTATCTTGGTTGGAGCTAATGAAAATCTATTTCATATGACAGTAGGTGATGTGTTGACTTATTCTTTAGTGTCATGCTTACTAATAAAGTGACTAATTTTAGTTTCAAGTTGATTGTAGTCTATGGCTCAGCATATGAGGAGGGCAAGCAAAACTTTTTTAGATGAGCTTGAATTAGTTATGGGAGCTTGGCGGGGACCAATCATGATTGGAGGTGATTTTAATTTAGTCGGATCGGTTAGTGATAAAAGTAATGGGGTGGTCAACTTCAAGTGGATGGATCTTTTTAATGAGTGGATAGACAAGTGGGGTTTGGTTGAGCTAAATCCAAGGAATAAAAAATTCACTTGGACTAACAATCGGGATCATAATATTCAGGCTAAGATTGATAGAGTGTTGGTCTCTCTTGGGGATGTTAGTTTTCCACGGCTAAGATCAAATCTCTTGAGAGAATTCCTAGTGATCACAATGCCCTCTTGGTAGATCTTTGGGGATAATGTCTTTTATGGGAAAAAGAGGTTTAGATTTGAAAAGTGGTGGTTAGGAGAGGAGTCCTTTGGCAAACTAGTTAAGAAAGTGTGGGAAGCACCATGTTCTGAGAAGAAAAGCATAGATGTTTGGCAGTTTAAAATTAGAGCTTTTAGGAAGGCAGTTAGAGGTTGGGCTGCTAATCTGGTAGCAGAAAAAAATAAGCTGAAATCTCAGTTAGCTACTGAGTTTAATGAGTTAGAGGAGCTGATGGAGAGACAACCTTTGTCTGATGCAGAGTTTCAGAGGTTGAAGTGGGTGGAAAGTGAGCTTGGGAAACTTTGGAGAATAGAGGAGATTAAAGCTAGACAAAGATCTAGAGATAGGAATATTTTGGAGGGGATAGGAATACAGCTTACTTTCAAGGCAGAGCCAATCGAGAAGTAGGAAGAAAAGGATAGATTTTCACGGAGGGGCCTCATGGTAATGTCTATGATCAGAAAGGGATGATGGATATTGCCTCTAATTTTTATAAAAATTTGTTTGCTGCAGAACCGGTGGCTAGTGGTCATTTGGGTAGTAGTTTTTGGGAGGAAGAGGACTTGGTTAAAGAGGAGGAAAATAATATGCTAATAGCTCCTTTTAGTGAGGAAGAAATTAAGGAAGCCATCTTCAGCTGCTACCCAGAGGGAGCCCCTGGGCCTGATGGGTTGCCTTTTCTTTTTTATCAAAAGTTTTGGGAGTTGGTCAAAAATGACATTGTGGCCATGTTTAGGGATCTTCATAAGGGAGAGTTAGACTTATATAGATTAAACTTTGCCTTGGTAACTCTAATACCTAAAGTAGAAGATGCTAGTAATATGAAGCAATTCGAGCCAATTAGTTTGCTAAATTGCGGCTTCAAATTGTTCTCCAAACTACTAACTCTAAGGCTAGGAAAAGTGGCTCAAAGGTTGGTGGCTACCGGCCCGAGTGCATTTCTAAAAGCGAGATATATACTAGAGAGTGTGGTAACTTGCACATGAGGTGGTCCACGGTTGCACAAAAGTGGAGAGAAAGGTGTCCTTCTCAAGTTAGATTATGAGAAGGCATATGATAGGGTTTCTTGGGAATTTCTATTTGAAGTTACGAAGTCTAGAGGTTTTCTAGCACTTGGATTAGTTGGATTAAGAAGTTGGTAATGGGAGGTTCGGTTGGTATCATGGTGAATGGGGAAGATAGTCCCTACTTTAAGCACAGGAAGGGTCTTAGACAAGGGGATCCCATCTCACCAATCTTGTTCAATCTAGTTGGGGATGCACTAACTAGGATGTTAGCAAGCTACAGCAAGTAGAGGTTTAGTGAGTGGAGTGTTGCGGGACTTTAGGGAGGGAGGTATTCTCTCCTACGGTATCTTGATGATACCCTTCTTTTCTCTAGTAGTGATCCTACTCATTTGTTAAATCTTAAGCAAATTCTTTTACTTTATGAACAAATGTCAGGGATGAGAATCAACTTCCACAAAAGTGAGTGCATTCCTATGAATCTAAGTGAGTTAGATGCTTATAATGCTGCTTTACTTTTCAATTGTCCTGTTGGTAGTCTCCCTTTCAAATATCTTGGTATACCTTTGCACTATGAGAAGTTGAGAAGGGAAGATTTACAACCTTTAGTAGAAAAGTTGCTTAAGAGGATAGCTGGTTGGAGGGTAAACTACTTAATCAAGCGCTAGAGCCATGTTGATTAAATCTTGCTTAGCTAGTATTCCCATTTACATTTTGTCTTTTCTTAAATTCCCTAAATGGGCTATTCGGTTGTTGAATACCCGGATGGGTAACTTGTCTTTGGAATGACAGTGAAGGTAATCCTAAGTACCATCTAGCTAACTGGGGGTCAGTGGCTATGATGAAGGAGTTTGGAGGGACTGGAATTCCCAATTTAAAAGATTTAAATTTGTGTTTACTTGCTTCTTGGGTCAGGAGATATGAGCAAGGTGAGGGGAAATTGTGGAAAGAGTTCTTTGGACTACAAGTATAAAACTAGGAAACCTAATATATTTTGTGCTAAGTCGGTAGGAGTCTCTAGTTTCTTTAAGGGCTTCATGGGCTGCTGCCCAGCAAAGATGGGTTATAGGTGGAAAATTGGTAGAGGTAACAAGGTGAGATTTTGGGAAGATAAGCTGGTTAGGGTCCTCTAGTCTTACTATCCGAGTTTTGGAAATTGTATAGAGTAGTTAATGAGAAGAATGTGACTATTGATGAGGTTTGGGATGGCCGGCGGTTGAAGTGCACCTTTAGGAGAAACTTAGATGATAGATTGCTGCGGCGGTGGGATGAGGTGTGTGCTCTAGCCTCAACTATAATTTTGTCCAGTGAAGAGGATGCGGCGATCTCGCGGTTTAACTCCTACGGTCAATATTCTTCTCGGTCCCTTTATAAAGTAATTAATTTTAGAGGCATCCAACCGGTGGTGGTGGTGCACTGCGGTTTGGTCTTTGAAAGTGCCTCCTCGAGTGCACTTCTTTCTTTGGTTAATGACAAAGAACAAGACCACGACTAGAGATAACCTAGGGAAGAGAAGAGCAGTAGAAGATCCTACCCATTTGTTTTGTTACGAACTTGAATCGGTCCATCATCTGTTTTTTGGTTGTGTTGTGTACGTGCGGATGTGGAAGGTGGTGTCTTCTATTGTTCATAGGGATTTAGGAATGTCTTTAGATAATATTGGGAAGTTTTGGTTATCTAACAAAAAGAATTGTGCGATAAACATGATTTCTGGCTGCGGTGCTTTGGTGTACTTGGAAACGAGAAATTCTTTGTGTTTTTCGGAGGAATGGTTTGGAGGAGTATGGATACACTCTACCATTTAGTAGCAAGGACTCTGCGGGATTGGCTAATCTTGTGTCCGGATCATGGAAAGGAGCATTGACTCACGCTATAGAAGAACTCAAGTCTCAAAACAAGACGAGCTTATGGTTGCCTTTCAAGTGAAGATTCCTTTGGAAGGCGAGAAGATGGCCCGGGACAAAGATCTTTGGCGATGAAGAAGAAGCGAGCAAATCAAGCAATCGAACTGTTTGAAAGTGAAGACGAAGCAAAAGTGGAGCTCCAAGGGTGGTGTCCAATCCAAGCTTAGTTGAGGAAAGGCGGTTACGAAATCTCGGGTCTATCCATAGGAGTTGGAGTTGGTAATATAAGGTTTAGGTGCAGTCGGAGAGTGTTTTCTTTCGGATCGTGTTAGGAGGTTGTTTGGCTTGGCCGAGTGGTGTATGGAAGTTGAACTTTGAACTTAAACGTTGTAAACCTTGTCCTTTATCTTTAATGGTAAATGGTACTGAGGTCGTGCCGACCCTTTTACTCTAAAAGAAAGACAAGCAGCCGGCAAAATTTTGGGTGCTGAATCATGATGTGGAGGACACGGGAAGTTGTGCGACATCAGGGTGTTATTTTTCCTTCCTTTTGTCATATTTCTTGTACTGATTTAATAAAGTTTTGAGTCGTAATTTATAGCATCCTCAAATAAAGTTTCAAAGTGTTGTCGATTCATTGATCACATTCATTTCATAGACCTAGAAATGTGAATCTAGAACTTTATTTTGAAGGTTTCATGTTATTATTTTCTTCGACATGGCCCTCAAAGACCTAAATGCTTATTGAATCATTAATTGATATTATAGGTACAAAACAAAACGAGGGCAAAGAAGACAAGAGAATGCAGTCAATGGGCAGGTAATTAAAGAACTTGCACAGACACCTCATTTTTTAGTGATGCAAATGACTGGAAGAATGTGCTTGACATGGTTATGTTTTACCAACAACTGTACTATTGGCTTTTCTGGCCAACCAGCTAAATTTAGGTTTAAGTTTATGCCTACAATCTGAGAGGATAAATATGTTGTACAAAAAAGTAGTTTAGTTTTCTTCCGATAATAAATATGTTCCTTAATACGTATGGCTATTTTGAAATGGGAGTGGCGAGACGGGGACGGGGGCAGCACGGCTCGGAAATTGACATATGTTGTGCACCATCTATTTTTAATTTTGATTATCGGTATGGAGATGAAGATCACTTTCAATTTTTCCCCTTAGTTCACACGGTTTTTCTCTTGCCTTGGCTTTTTTCCCTCCTCCCCTGCTGAAGTTTTTCTTGATTTAGCCCTAACTTGGATATAGAATGTGATCACATTATTTTTTTTCTTTAGATAAGCTAAAACTCAACTTTTGACCATTGCTGAGTTTGTTGCTATTTTCTTTGGTTAGTTCTCATGCTTCATAGAATTTCTTTGGCTGGTTTTCCTTGAAAGGTTCCTGCCAGCGAGATTGATGAATCATGTTCTGCATCCCCTCGGGTTGGATGTGATGCCTGGCCTTGGTTGATTGATGCATCATGAATGCTATATATTCTCTGGCTTAAATTCACCAAAAAAAATATGTAGTTTATTTTTAGTTTGGGTCCTCCTGTCTAGCTGCTTTAATCTCCATGAAGGTCTCCATTTGCAGCTCTTGTTCTGCAGAGTACATGTTAGAGAATTCAGAGTTGTTCCACTGGTGATGGCTACCTGGTAAGCCTGATTCTTGCCATTTGTTCTAGGTACATGCATAGTTTACAATTTTCCGATTATCCTTTTTGTGAAACATATTCAGCTATGTATTTATTAATGAATGGGAGTTTGGATCACATAAATTAAGCACCCAACTTAGTCTGTTTTCATGCACATCCACGATTTCTTCACTTCTGAAAAATGTGTATCCACGAGTTCTTCACTTTCCGATTATCCTCTAGAGGTGATTCAAAGGCAATAACAACAATATGGTACCCAAGAATCTATTACCTCGTATCTCTATATTGCTTAGCTAGCTGTTCTACATAACATTTTTGTTTTGTTCATATCAAATCAAAGTAGGTTCGGAATTTACACTTCATGATGGCAAATGATGCATTGTTTCAGGTTCTGATCTACACCAGTGTCACTGAAGCTTCATCTATGTTACTGGTTACTTTGATGGTTGAAGCTTTCATTGATGACCAGTGGCTTCTGTACCAGAGTAGGAAGAATGATGCTTCGAGTTTTGAATTGATGAGTGGAGCCTTATGTAAAGTAGAAACAATGTTCTTTTTTTTAGAAAGGACGGCAAAAGCTTTGCCGTAATTCTATTAGACGAAGAAAGAAAAAAGAAAGGCAAGTGCCCCCGCCCAGTTTTTGAAGTGGAAACTGGGCGAAAACCACGTACAATTTGGAGGATACCCTACTCCAATGACACACCTAGGTACCAAATCAACTCAACTCGTGCCACAAAGGGCCAACTCAACTCTACTCAGCTCCGCGCTTGGTCGGATTGGGACATCGACACAAGCCTCTAAACGCTAGAACTCCGTCGGATTGGGTCATCGACACGAGCCTCCACTTTAAACCACTAGGAGCTCCACCACAGATGCCAACTCAACAAAAAGCAACAAAACCTAAAAAACACTAAGCAACTAAAACAAACTAAATCTAAGCCACCACCGGCACCAACCACGAACACGAAGACGAAGACGACGAAGTAGCGCTGCCCAAAGACATCCCGGCCGAGTCGAATTCCACAACGACACCTTCAAGAAGGTTACGACGCCGAAGCGCCGCTGTCGTCCGTCCATGGAGGACTGGGTTCTCACCCATGGAACATGCTAAGGACGCGACGCCCTCAACAGGGTAACGGCACCCACAAGTGTCGCCGTCGCCAGGCTTTCGCCCAAAAACAATCCCAGCACCGACTCGGGCAGGAACTCGGGTCCCCACCAGCTACTAAGACGTCGCTGCCAGCCAACAGAAGAATTCTCACCAGAGTAGATGCACCGGACGCGCGAGCAGCCGCAAAGATGCGCCAGCACCACGCTTAAGGCCCTCCCGAACACCAACCCTCCGCCAACATGAACCTCCACCAACCGCTCGCCGAGAACCGTAGCCGCCGCCGACCACCGCTACCGGGCGAGCTCCGTCGCGAGCACCACCACTCCATGAAGGTGCCGGATCCGGGAGCAAAGCCCCCGGACCGACACCCCGCGGACGCCAAGGCCTCCGTCTCCACAACAGTCGTCCCACAACGGCGGTCGGAGGCATGGGGGAGGAACGGTGTAGATGAAGACCGCCTCCAATGCCAACACGACCCCAGCCACCGCCGCGACACGGCCACCATCAAGAGGAGGCGGAGGGCGAGCAGAGGGGGGAGGAGCCCCTCCGCCGCCTCCACACCCAAAGAGCAGCGGCCCCGCGACGCCCTGCCGACGAACCCCGCCGGAGGGGAGCAGACATCACAGGGCCCAGCAGAGTCCACGGCACCGCAGGCCCCCTTGAACCGCAGCCGGCCACGCCACCACGACGCCGCCGAAGAAACGCTCCCCACCAAGCACCCCCACCGCGAAAGCCGGTAGGCCATCGAGCACCCCCACCGAGAAAACAGGCAGCCGCCAGCCAGCCACGGGCGACCAGCAGCCAGCCGGCCAGCAGCCAGCCAACCGGTGGGGGGCGACCAGCAGCCGGCCAGCCACAGCAGCCCGCCACCGACCGGCCAGGCAGCCAGCCAACCGCGCAGGGGGGGCGCACATCCGCCATCACCACCCCCAGATGCACCACAGGGAAGGTGGCCAGGGCCGGCGGCCGGCCCGCTAGCGCCGGCCAAGGGCACCCCCGCCGCCAGCGCCGACCACCACCGCCGCACCAAGACCCCCGCCGCCGCCACAAGACCCGGTGCGCCGGCCGGATCCACCCCCAGGCCGCCGGATCCAGGCCGGGGGGCCAAGGATCTGCGCCCAGGTGGCCGGAAACCGCCGCCGTCGCCACCGGCGCCATGGCCTCCACCCCGCACGGGGGAGCCACGGCCCGGCCAGGAGGGAGGGGCCCCGCCGCCGCCCTCATGGGTGGCCGCACGGGCGTCCGGCGGCGACCTCGGCGGCGGCGAGGAAGTGGAAGGGGGAGGGGACGGCTCGGCGGCCCCGCGGGCGGGAGTCGCCGCCGTGTCGCCCGTGCGGAGGGCGACGCGGGGTCTGACCAAGACGGTTATTGAAAAAAAACAATGTTCTCTGCGACCATACTCATGCTTTTGTCGTCTAATACTACTCACGCGGGGGCACTTGTCTTTCTTTTTTCTTTCTTCGTCTAATAGAATTATGGCAAAGCTTTTGCCGTCCTTTCTAAAGAAACAATGTTCTACTGCGACCATACTCATGCAACTATGTTAGACCTATCTGTCTATGTATATTTTGTCCGAACAAAACTTTGCTTTCATAAGTTTTGCAGCCACTGTGCCCCATTGTCTCGTGTAGAATAGCTATGATGTTTAGGTGTATTTATCAGCCTGTTACTCCAACATTATGGTGGCATATGTTTTTATGTCTGTTCTGCTTCAGTAATCGAATGCACAACCGACCAATGCCCCGCCCATGGGCGCGCACACGTTGTTGTGTTAGCCTACCTACCTTGGTATGAGATTGTTCCCACTGTGTTAGCTACTTCGTAAACTCTCTATGTAAGATCCTATGAGATTTTGGATACTATTTCAACGAGCCGCTGATATATCTAGCCATCTAATGTCTACATTGCGTTCTATTTTCAAATGCTGATCAATTGTTATTTCATTTAGTGGCTGATACAACCGCACGGCGCGCGCCAATAACTAGTGCCAAAGTATTGTGGAAGCCCAGCCCAACATGAGCGATAGTTACCGTGTAGAGATGGAGGCGGTGTTTAAGGGTTTTCCCACCGAATGAGAAGACGTTTTCTTCTTAATTTAAAAGCTTTGTTGATAGTCTTATCTGCCTCGATCGAGTTTTTTATGTTAATTATTGGTGACGTTGTAGTATATAAAAAATAAGAATAAAAAAATGGTGATGTTATATCCGGCCGATGAAAAGTGTTAAGTTACTGGAAAAAAAAGTATCAAGTGCGGGTGTACCATCAAAGACCTGGAAAGTTATATGCATATCTATAACTCTTGTAAAGCAAAACCCCATTGAAAAAAATTCTCTTAACATGAAAGATATCTACCTCAGCAATCCACTATCATTTAGCTCTAGCAATTTCAAGCAAAACACCAATAGCATCCACCTCAACGGTCCGCTATTATTTACCAGTAACAACTTTAGAAGTCCACTACCATTTGCCACTAGCAATTTCTCTTAACATACAAGGTGTCCCCTCAACAATCCACTATCATTTACAATTAAAGTTCATTGACACAAGAATTATGATATCCACGTCAACAAAACACATCATCCACTATGAATATAATCTCCTTGATCGTGCATGTTTCTGCATTACCAACATCATGTAAAGACATCTTCTAATTTTATTACTTAATATTCTAACTTATTTATATTTCATCCTTCATACCCACTGACAACGCATAGAAAATCTAGCTTTTACCATGCTATAGCTCTTTTTTTTATAAGATCAACTATGTAGTTGCCCAAGACCTTTAGAACCTAGCGGTTAGGTAGCTAACCAATTGGTTACAAAAGATAAGCCGGCATGATCTCGATGTATATTATAGTTTTTTTTAGAAAAGATAATAAGATCTCGATGTCTACTTATACTCCACTAATTTGCAAGATAAATAAACTGGCGAGAGCACCGCACTCAAGCCCACTTGCGTGAAAGGTAAAGAGGCCAGATTCTCTGCAGCACTCGCCAACTGCGGGCAGGCCAGAGGCCACGCCATCGCAAGGTCCGGCAAGTGGCATGTGGCAACAGATCCCGCGATAGGCCCTCATTGGCGCGGACAGGCTGCTTATCTTATAGCTACATTATCTTATCACATCATCATCAGCGCACACGGCTGGTTGGCCGCGAAGCGCGAGTGAGTGGCAGGGACAAGGCCTGCTGTGGCTTCGCCACGCACATGCGTGGTCGGGTGGTCCCGCTCTCGCGATTGGCCGGAGCCTGCACGCCGGGACGCTGGAGTCTGGACGCGCCCCCGTGCGATTGGTCTCCAGTCGCCGCCCGGCCGCCCGTACCCGTACCTTGGCTGTCCTGGAACCGCCCAACACTGGCGCCCAACACTGGCCACTGGTGTGTGGCGTTGCCCCAGACCCGGAGGCCGTCAGTGTGAGGCTGTGTGGCGTTACGGTTGGGATTCGTGGCGTTACGGTTGGGATTCAGGAGAGGAGACGAACACATGCAGCCTCATCACACTCTCCTTATCGGCAGCTTTCTTTTACGTGGCCCCGTTGGGTGTCCTTTACTTGTTTTGTCTTTTTGACAAAGGGCCACTGGGCTTGTAGCGGCACGGGCGGGCTGTGTTGAGGTGGCTGGCTCGGGTGCTCCTCGAGTAGGGGCACACACATCATTTGATAAGACCAATTGAGCTCTAGTCAGCTTTCTTCAGTTGTGGAAATCTAAACACTATTTGTCTTGCATTTTACGGGAGGGAGAGATGTAACTTGAAGCTTTTAAACCGTATCTTTGGTATCCCCAGAACTTTACTTTTCATGTAACGCACATTGGCTTTCAATAAAAGTCGAGGTTTCTCTCTTTAAAAAAAAAATTGAGCTCTAGTCCAATCACGGTCCTAATTTTCCACATTTTTTTTCTAAAGAAACTTCAATACGATTTTGATCTGACTGTTAAGACGAGCACAAGTCGAATATCCTTTTTAATATAAAAAAAGGACATTGGGAAGTTTTCTAGTGTAAACTTTTGAAGAAGTGAAGAGTATCTCTACTCATACCTACTACTAGCATTTCAACAACACATGCAAGCGAAGTCCAAAATCCAAAGCAGACAATTGCCATGAGAGGTGGATAAAGAACCAATCGCATCTATTTGTTAGCATCCTTCAAAATTGACATAATCTAATTTATCTTTGTCTCTTGAACTTTTTGAGAATCAACTTTGAACCGAGCTTAACAAGACAAGCCAAAGTAATTCATTCAAAATCAAGTTACCTTTATTAGGGAAAAAACCAACTTCAATAGGAGCAGTTTTGAACATAAAGCCGCTAAGTCCGTCCGATGAGCTTTTCCTCCAGTCCAGCATGAGTCCATGAGAACTTGAGGACATGGGTGGGCATTCGGTTTCTCAGTTTTTGAAGAAATTTGTTTTCCTAGTTCGATTCCAGTTTTAACTGAACTAACTGATTCTTTGAATAGAGGTTAAGACAACAAAACAATATACATAAACTAAAGCAAAATTTAGGTGACATACATCTATTTTAGGCAATAATAATTGATATAATGGAACAATACATATAGTAGAGCAAACATATAGCAATTTAAGTAGGGAAAATATCTAGTACGACACATCCCACAAAAACCAAACATTGTATTACAAAATACAAGTGAAGAATTCATGTAGCCGAGAGTAGGCCCCGAATAAGAAACCTTCTTTTGGTTTTTATAGTCCTATATAGATCTTTTTGATTTTTCGGGTTTAGATAATCATGTTGGTTTTGGTTAATTATTATGTCCACCCCCTAGGCCCTACATGGGCTACTCTAACTAGTAGTTCTTCCACTATGAATTGCAAGTTATTCTAAATACATAGTTTTTATTATCATCATGCTTTCTATAGTCTAGTTATCTGAAATCAAGGACCAAAAGAAATCAAGAAAGGAAGACAAAGAAGTATAGTGTTGGTTTTCTAGATGGTTAGATTAAAGATGTAATGGATATTGTTCATCGCCTAAAAAAACTTAAATTTTAGGCACATAAGAAATAGCAACCCCTTTATTATGCTTCTAGATATGTCGCTATGTATATAGAAAAGTCATAACGCCTATAATTTACAATGTAGATAATATTAAGTACTTACTCCATCACATAAAAATATATCTCGCTTTTCTTACAACAAAATATATCTCACTTTGAAGAATGAATTAATAATTAAATATATAAAAATACTACTTCCTTTGTTCTAGTTGTTCTAAATTATAAAACATCTTATTGTTTTAAATACATTTTTTAAATATGTGTCTAGACACGGTGTATATCTAAATATATATCAAAAGCTATGTATCTAAAACCATTATATTTAAAATAGAGAAAATAATATTTATAGTACCTAATAAATATTAGATTAATATTAGATATATTTTTATACTGAATATGTAGCAACAAAGATATTGCTCCTATCTTTCGCAATCTAAAGTTAAATCTAAGAATAATGATTTTTTTTTAAAAAAAAGGAAAACGAGATGTGTATCTAACTCCATGTTGTAGACAACGTTCACAACACTTTTTTTTCAAAACGAGACAACGTTTACAACACTATACAAGCGGAGATCCGAATATTCTGCGGTGCGAGGCGCCGTTAATAAATACTCCAGTCGGCTCCCCCACTGCCGTTATCGAAGTATCCCGAAGAAGAAACGAACAGATCTATGACTGATCAACTGAAGCGCGACTACGAGATCGGCGAGGAGATCGGCCGCGGGCGGTTCGGCGTGGTCCGCCGCTGCGTCTCCCGCGCCACGGGCGAGGCCTTCGCCGTCAAGTCGGTGGACCGCTCCGTCCTCGCCGACGACCTGGACCGCGCGCTGGCGGAGCTGGAGCCCAAGCTGGCGCGGCTGGCGGGCGGCGAGGGCGGCGCGAACCCGGGCGTCGTGCAGGTGCGCGCCGTGTACGAGGACGACGCGTGGACGCACACCGTCATGGACCTCTGCACGGGGCCCGACCTGCTGGACTGGGTCCGCCTCCGCCGCGGCGCGCCCGTGCCGGAGCCCGACGCGGCCCGCGTCGTCGCGCAGCTCGCCGAGGCGCTCGCGGGATGCCACCGCCGCGGCGTCGTCCACCGCGACGTCAAGCCCGACAACGTGCTCCTGGACCTGGCACCGGACCCTGCCGGCGACGGCGACGGCGCCCCGCGGGTGCGGCTCGCGGACTTCGGCTCCGCCGCGTGGCTCGAGGGCGGCCGCGGCGCAGGAGCCGAGGGGCTCGTGGGCACTCCGCACTACGTGGCGCCCGAGGTGGTGGCCGGCGGCGAGTACGGGGAGAAGGTGGACGTGTGGAGCGCCGGGGTGGTGATGTACGCGCTGCTGTCCGGCGGCGCGCTGCCCTTCGGCGGCGAGACGCCCGCGGACGTGTTCGCGGCCGTGCTGCGCGGCAGCCTCAGGTTCCCGCCCGCGCTGTTCGCCGGGGTCTCGCCGGCCGCCAAGGACCTGATGCGGCGCATGATGTGCCGCGACGTCTCGAGACGTTTCTCCGCCGAACAAGTCCTCCGTAAGTCGTCGGATCTTACTCTGTTATCTCGATTTCGTGCTGCTGCATTGAATATTTGATTCGTCTTCTTCCCTAGTAGATTATTGAAATCACAATCCTCTGTTTTCTTGAAAAAAATGCAGGGCACCCATGGATCCAGAGCGGCGGGGGAGTCCGAGAGGTGGTGCGGCCAACCTGAGTGCTCCCCAGAGTCCTCAGGTTTCGAACGAGAGACCTGAACCGATCGAGTATCATCGTAGCGATACGTTGTGTTCTCCCCGACGAGTTTTGTGCAGACGCCCTCTGTATATCCAGCAAGCAAGTACGCGGCGGCAGCGGCGGCGGCGCGAAGTGAGACTGGAGATCGTCGCTTCGCCGTGCGGCGGCGCCCGGGTGTGTCCGTGTGTGTGACAGTGTGAGTGTGACGGTGACCTGGGCCGTTTTCCTCTCTTGCTTTTTGGGCCTTTTTCTGGCCGCCCTCTTTGCTTGAGAGTGAAATCTAGTGCGACGACGACGATGTACTCCGTCTGTCTAGTCTAACCGTGCATGTGTACAAATGAATATCTACTACTACTTGTACATTTGAGCTTTCTCGTTAATCTGATCAGTGTTGTTGTGGTTCAGTAGTGCTGGTTTCGATCAAATTCCGATGATGCGATGATAGCATATCTGAGATATGGTTAGCTGGTGACCCACCTTATCACCTCATCTATCTGGCCAGAGCCCGGAGCTACTTATATCCATTGAAAACGCTTTCGGGCTTATCTGTTTCGTTACGCTCGAGTGCAGTGCGTTATCATCATCCGTTAGGTTGCTGAAATAAAATAACCAAGTGTTGGCAGCAGTGGCTTAAAATAACGAAGTGTTGGCAGCAGTGGTTTACCTCGTTCTCACCATGGTATGGTAGAAGACTGACACCTGAATCACTTAACACTGTTTGATCAAACTAACACAGTGAAATCACTTAACCTCAGTTACTTATGTTTGATTACCGAGGCTGTATTTGGTTTTGCGTTGGGAAGACACAATTATTGTAGTTTTGTACGACGAGATTGTTTAATCTCTAGGACTAATTAAGAGATAAAGCATGTTCTTCTTGTTGTTCATCCGTTTTAACAACCAATTAGTTAATGGGGGCTAGATGTCAATCTCATATAGTGTCTGAAGCGAACAATGGGACAAAATTATATATCCGGATATCCCACACTCGAGAAAACGCACATATCCGATCGTGAAATTCGTGATAAGCAAGTCGGAGTGTGAGAGGAAGCGATAAGAGGCGTTCTCCTTCCCCTGACTTATCACCTCCGTGCCGCTTGGCGTGAACGTGATATTCCCTCCCTGCTCCAGTCTCACTCTCCATCCAAAAGTCTAGAGGAATCATGTGCCGTGGACCATACCGGACGGCATAAGCTCCGTTTATCCGCCGGCCGGGGCGCCGGACGAACCGTACCAGTACCACCGGCGCACCCAGCTGCTCCGTCCGCTTTGTTCTGTGATTCTGTCCTGTCCTGTCCTTCCGAGCTTGCTTGGTTTGCAAGCGATCCCTGCGGAATGGAATCCACACGAGAAGTTGGCAGTGGTATATATAAGCGGATAAACCGGAGAAGTTGGCAGTGGTATAAGCGGATAAACTGGAGAAGATCCTCTCATCGGAAGCTTCATGGCCTCGCCACGCGAATCAAAGTCGTCACACTGCATCTCCTTTGCTTGCTGCGTTAGTTTTAAGGGCGGTTGCTTCATTAGTTGTGCTAGGGAGCCCATCGCGGCAGACTAATCGCGCCGGGCACACTGATTAGTTTTGCGCTGACGATGTCTTCTGGGCCTTTTAGAGTAAAGATTGAACTAGATGATGTACATTTGGAGGGTTGTACAAGATATGTTAGAAGGAACGTGGATGCCATATTATAATTGTAATTAATATAATTATAATTGTAAATAATAGTATGATAATAATTAAAATAAATAAATACAATATTTAAAGCAATAAAGCATTATAAAATAAAAATTAAAATGATAAAATATTTAATTCATTTAAAAATAAAATAAAATAAAATGAAAAAACCCACCATGAATTACCGTCGGCTACAACGAGCCGGCTGGCTTGCTAGCACTGTCGACTTACGGAATGTAGCCGGCAGTCTTTGGATCAAACAACACTTTGTCGGCTCATTGTGCGAATCGGCGTGTTGATTTCTCTAACACTGTCGGCTTGTCCTACGAGCCGACACTGCCGGAGTTTATTACACACCGACGGAAAAAGTGAGACATCACTACCGGTGCATTTTAACAGGCAGTGATGTGTGCCGCACATCATTGCCGGTAGCTCACTGCCGGTTCATAATCCGGTAGTGATGAGGGTCTACGAGCGCGTGTAATATGCTCGGCGGCGTAGTGCACCCTCGTTCCTGATATGCTGCAGGCGCTCCTGCTACTGCTTCCAGACCTCTATTCTCTCCTTCCAGGCCACGCTCTCTTAGCCGTGGCCGGTGGCAGCTAAATGCATGGATGGATCCATGGATCTTGGTTGCACAGCGGCACCACAAAAGAAAACACACACGCAGGAATTATAGCATTTGAATTGGTAGATTGCAACATGAAACATCATGAGTGACGCACCTGGAAGGTCAGGATCTGCGAAGGGGAAATAAGAATTGAATCAGATCTCAAACACATATCTCACCTTGCCTTGCCATGTTGCTACTGGTAGTGACGGCGGGGGGTGCAGTAGATGGGATCCCAGGAGTAGCGGCTATGATTTTGAAGGGGCCTGCGCACGAGTTGGAGAGGTACGGATGCCCTCGAGACGGAGAGAGCGATGAGGCCGAGGCGGCGCAGCTGCATCTGGGGCCCATGCCGTTGTCGTCACCTTCGCGTTTGGGGTTCGACATTGGCCCGACGTGTGGCGTCCTGGCAGCGTGCAACCGATGTTCTGGCGCGCGTGCAGCCTTGGCGCGGTGGACGGGCTGCCGACGGTGTCTTGGCCACCGATGCATGAGGTCCTGGCGGCCTAGTTTCCCTGCGACTCTGCAAGAGTTCCTGGCGGCGGCCGGCCTCCTACTTGCTCGCGCCCTGGATGGATGGATTTCTTCCTAGGCGACTATGTGGTAGAGGAGGAGTCGGCGCCGAGGAGAGGGGGAGTGACAGAGGGAGGGTCGGCGTCTGAAAGCTCCGGTTTGGTTTTGGTAATTAATGACACTCAACGTTGCTAATGCTTTGCTCTAAGTATGGTTAGACACATAGCAACGTGACGGTGGATGATGGAGCATGGTGATCACGGTGACGAACATGGTGGACATGTGAGGTGATCAAGCTCCGACGGAGGCCCATGGAGATCAAGGCGAAGGTATACTTGATAAGGCTTTCCGGTTTGGTGGTCAAGACACTTAGCGAGTGTGACCACATTTAGGATCGATAACCCACTATCAAGAGGGGTTTCCTCGGTTTCATTCGCGGTCCTAAGTGCCTCTAGTTGCGACTTTGCATGATGCATGAGAGACTAACTAGAGGGCTAACTCTTGCCGACGTGGTCGTGCTTGTACTACTAACTCCGGTGCTTGAGGCGAGGTCTACACTTGGTGGAGTTGGTACTCAAGGCAAGAGATTGGACTTGAGCGAAAGACGGCGCAAGATTCTACGGAGAAATCTTCTTCAAAGAGAGCGCCGGGCGCGAGCGTCGGACGCCGACGAGACAGCGTCCGGCGCGTCTTGGGCCGCGTGGGCTCTTGGTTCGGGCTCGGGCGAGCCCCGGACGCGGTGGCTGCGCGTCCGGCGTGCCCGGACGCCGACCCGAAAGCCACGGGTTGAGCGGATTACGAGCCCGCGGCCGCGGACGCCCGAGCTGGAAGCGTCCGGGCGCGCGGCGGGGCGCGTGGCAGCCAATTCAATTGCAACGGTCGGGCGCGAGGCGCCGGACGCGCGTCCGGCGGAAGCGCTGGACTCGGGCGGCGGACGCGCAACGTCGGCATGGTTTGAAGCAACGGTTGGCTCGCGCGGCCGCTGAAGAGCACCGGACGCGTCCGGCGGGCGACGCGCGGGCGTCCGGCGCATGTTGAAGCACCGGCCCGAGGGGTAACGGCTATTTTCGAGTGGGCTCTATAAATAGACCTTTGGCCGGCCTTGGGGGCATCTCTTCGCCATTTCTTCATACCTGAGCATACTTTGAGCAAGAGAGACACTCCCCCACTCATCTCTTTGATTCCTTTGCTAATCTTGAGAGAGATTTGAGTGAGAACAAGTGATTTGCATTGAGAGTTGCATCTAGAGGCACTTGTTCATCGAGTGAGCTGCGGATTCTTGTTACTCTTCGGTGATTCCCGTCACCGTAGACGGTTTGGAGCAGCGGGTGGTGGTTGAGCTCGAGTTGGAGATTGTTCAAGGCCACACCGGGTTCTTGTGAGGGGTTCTTGATCCTTCCCCGCGGGAGTTCGCGAAAGGATACTCTAGTGGATTGCTCGTGGCTTGTGGATCCTTGTCTTGTGTGGAGATTGCGGCTCCCCATTGGGGTCTTTGGCACCGAGCCAATTGAGCAGGCAACTCACCAAGCAAGTGTATCGCCACAACGAGGACTAGCTTGCCGGGAAGCAAGTGAACCTCGGTAAAAAATCTTTGTGTCGATTTGTGATTGCCGAGGCTTCGACCTCCTTATGCTTGTGATTGAGCTCCCTAGGTGATTGGCTACTACACCGGTGATTGGCCATTTTCTACTCTTCGCGGCGGTACAAACTTCCATCACTTCCTTACTTTCACCATAGTAGAATTGCTTGTTGTGGTCGGTCGGGAACCAGTCTTTGAGTAGTTTAAATCCCGTGGGTAGAACTACTTGTTGTGGTCGGTCGGGAACCACTCATTGTGTAGAGTAAATCCCGTGGGTAGAATTGCTTGGTTGGTTTCGGTGAACCGACATTGTGTAGCTTGATCACCGTGGTTGTTGTGCATTGATTGAGTAGCCTTAATTTGTTAGGACGGCTTGCATAGAGTAGTCGAGGCTTTAGCTTTGCACATTTGCCGCCTTGCTATCTAATTTGGTGTTTAGTGTTTTTGCTAGAAATTTTATTTGGCTATTCACCCCCCCCTCTAGCCATTGTGACCTTTCAGCGTCGGGAAGAGGGATCGTCGTGCATCGCGGTTGGATCGAAGGTGGGGCCGCCGCGCAGCGGCGAGACATACAACGGCACCGGGATGCGAGGTCGGAGGCGACGGGCAATGGGTAGAGCGGAGGATGGCCCCGGTGAAGGTGGGGAGGAGGAGGAAGCCCGTGAGGATCGGAGAGCTTCCTTTTTCTTTTCCGTGACGCATGGGAGGGTGAGGCCGCGGGTGTGGGGGCGTGTGTTAGTTTGAGTGTCATGTGGGGGTAGGGGTGAGATCACATGATTCCCACTCTTTTATAAGAATTGCATTATAGTAGAGATAACATCACATCATCACCATACTAAAAGTAGGCTCCACTCCTTTCACACCTCACATTAGCTTCACAAAGCCAAACAATAGGTCCACGTGTACATATGCTATATTGCTGTACTAGCCATATTAGCCATGTCTAATATCATATAGAACTATTGGTGTTAACATTGTATAAAGACATATTCAACAGAGATAATAAAAAATTATATATTAAATCCATTGCTTCATTAATATGGTTCTAATATTGTATTACAAAAGAAGATATATGTCATAAATATGTCGTATACAGAGTGAGCATATACAAATCAAAATAGAAAGATCTCTATACACTAAGCTATCAATATGACGACAATTATAGCTCCTGTACTAATATTTTAAAATTAAGTCTTTTTCCCTTTGGGCCTATCAAAAATAAAAATATTCAACTAACTTCCAACCCGTAATGACAATGTACTTTGCAAGTAATGCACACACAAGTACAGTTGAATTACTGACTGAGGAAAACAGATCCGATGTACTGAAACTTCAATATGTACTTGTAACACACAGTTCACCGATTATATCTCCATTTTGCATATATATAGTTAGTTCTGCACACACATTACACATCAGTTTACCGCTCCACGCCCTCCGCGCCATGCATCATGTGAGCCTAGGGCGTCATCGGAAGAGGCCGCCTCCAACCCCGCCTCATATTCTTTTCTACACGCTATATCTGCCTCAATCGGTTTAGGGTATGGAAAAAAATTGGAGGAAGAAGAGAGACCGGCTCTGAGAGACGTGAGGAACTCAATGTCAAGGAGTGAAGGGGGCGACAGTGACCAGTTAATTTGCTAGGAGCATTAATTGGTGCTCTTTTAAAATTACAAACATGGTCATTGAAGTCAACTTCTCCCTCCGTCCTGAATTAAAGAGCATCCTGGCTTTTGGTTGGTGTCCCTAAATATAGTGCATTGGGGAGACATGTAGATATTTTTTTCCTTAATAACAATAGTGCATGATTGTGGCTGATTGTTGTTTCCATATTTTGTATAAAGAAACGTAGATTGCTCCCAACAATCATGCAAAATCGGATCATGTTTAATTATATTAGGAAGTTAAGTGAGGGGTATATGCGTCTATCGCCATCTCTCTTATTTTGTCTTAAAATAGCGAGAATGCTCTTTAATTCAGAACGGAGGCAGTATAAACTATGAAAGAAATGGAAGGTAGTGGTGTAGGCAAGAAACTTGATGCTAGACATAGAACTTTTGGTTTAGGATGTGCCTCTAAGACCCATTTTTTGTGCCAAATATATGATTCTTTTAATCATATATATCTGCTTGACTGAAGTACTTCCATGCTAAGAGATGCTCATTTTTAATGCAACGAGTGCGGTGTGTTCGTGTGTTCGAATCAACTGAAGCAAACTAATAATATTGGCTTTTATTTTTGAAAAAATCCTAGTAGTGTACACATGCTAACGGCACAGTAAATACAAAACATGATAAATTTGTAAACAGAAAATAAATAAAATGAACAATTAGATTCACTAAGATTCGCATCTCATATATTGTACAACAAAATATTTCTGTCACATAAGGAATGGTCCTTTGAGGAGACGACAACATCATCGGACTCACTCACCCACCCACATTATTTTAAACTCGAGAATACAAAGTAAACAAACATTTTTTTCGTCACGTAAAGTAATATGGAGCAGCATAAGAAATATATACACCACCGTCACGTATATATATAATGCACACTATATATATATATATATATATATATATATATATATATATATATATATATATATATATATAAATATAAAAGACGCACATGCCAGTTCTTGATTGCTGTTTTACAACACCAATCATTCGGGCGTGGAAGACCCATACCATACCCTACTGAATAATTTCGCTGAATTAAAGCCCCCTGAAGACAGCACAATATGAAGACAGAATAAAATATTCAGAAAGTCACTTTCGGTCAACAGTGACCGTTATCCCTCAGATGAAATTGTGACGATGGCAAGTCGCCATCTGGCAACAGTAATGCCATATAATTGAAGACGCCAGCGCACCGTCCAGCTGTGCAGATGATAAACTCGAAGGACAGTCAGCTCAGCCTGAAGGACGCTCTGAAGATAATCACAAGGACGCTCCAGAGATCTCCCTCGGCTCTATAAAACGGGAAGGCGGCGCATGCATTCAAGCATCCGCTCTCGGACCCGGAAGATCCGCACATCGCCTCATCACCCGCTCGGCCTCCACTCCAATACACCATGAAGACCATCGCCTCGGCGCTCCTCGAGCCGTCCACCATAACTAATAGCAGTAGCACTCCACTACCCCTGTACAATACCAACCCTTGTAAATTAGAGAATAAGGAAGGTCACGGACTTCCCGTGCTTGTAAGGTAAAGCTAAGGTTTGTACTAGTGCTTGGGGTTTCCCGAAAGGGAAAGCCGTATGTAAGCTTGTTTGTTTTAATGAAGTAGTTTGAAGCTTTGAGCATCCCTGCTTTCCTATGGCCATCCAAGTAGGTTTGAGTCTATTCTAGGGACCCTATAGGAGAAGCCTCTGTGCGTATTGTTCTTGTATTGTTCCCGTGTTAGCCCCGTGTTGTGTGGCGTTTTAGAGGAACTACGAAAGAACTCGAGTCACGAGAGAAGTGTTCCCTTCGGGTGGAACTGCACGGGGAGACGATAGATCTCTTAGCGTTCTACGTCACGATGAAAAATGGCTATAGAGGGATAGGATTAGGCTGCATACGCCTACGAAAAGCAAGTTAGTGATGCGTACGGTGAGTACCGAGTAGGATCAACACAAGCATAAGGTACACGACCGGCCGAATATCGGTCTCGCCGGCCTCGCCAAAGATCCTCGGAATCACACGCATATATAATTCCGCATACTCGTATATTTAATCGCTCGCGCTAATAATCACGCACGCACCGTCGCCATCCGCGAATAGTATAAATTTCATCGAAGTGCTTGAAATAGTATCCCTGCATAGTACCGAATAGTAGGGAGAGAATTTTGAGTGCCGAGGCACTTCCCGCGTAGTGCTCTCGCACTATTCATATTCCATTTTAAATAGAAGCGCATATTTTGAATAGTGCCACGAATTTGAATAGTAACCGCTGAATTTAAATAGTGCGTGAATAGTAACTCGTGAATTTTAATTTGATTTTTGAACTTGAGAGTTTCAAAGAAATATAAAAGACGCACATGCCGTTCTTGATTGCTGTTTTTTTACAACACCAATCATTCGGGCGTGGAAGACCCATACCATACCCTCTATCAATAATTTCGCTGAATTAAAGCCCCACGAAGACAAAGCACAATATGAAGACGAATAAAATATTCAGAAAGTCACTTTCGGTCAACGGTGACCGTTATCCCTCGAGATGAAATTGTGACGATGGCAAGTCGCCATCGCAACGGTAATGCCATATAATTGAAGACGCCCGGCGCACCGTCCCAGCGGTCACGAGATGATAAACTCGAAGGACGATCGGCTCGGCTGAAGGACGCTCGAAGATAATCACAAGGACGCTCCGAGAGCTCCTCGGCTCTATAAAACGGGAAGGCGGCGCATGCATTCAGCATCCGCTCTCGGACCCAGAAGATCCGCACATCGCCTCATCACCCGCTCAGCACTCCACTCCAATACACCATGAAGACCACTGCCTCAGCGCTCCTCTGAGCCAGTCCACCATAGCTAATAGCAGTAGCACTCCACTACCCCTGTACAAATACCAACCCTTGTAAATTAGAGAATAAGGAAGGTCACGGACTTCCCGTGCTTGTAAGGTAAAGCTAAGGTTTGTACTAGTGCTTGGGGTTTCCCGAAAGGGAAAGCCGTATGTAAGCTTGTTTGTTTTAATGAAGTAGTTTGAAGCTTTGAGCATCCCTGCTTTCCTATGGCCATCCAAGTAGGTTTGAGTCTATTCTAGGGACCCTATAGGAGAAGCCTCTGTGCGTATTGTTCTTGTATTGTTCCCGTGTTAGCCCCGTGTTGTGTGGCGTTTTAGAGGAACTACGAAAGAACTACGAGTCACGGAGAAGTGTTCCCTTCGGGTGGAAGCGCACTGGGAGACGATAGATCTCTTAGCGTTCTACGTCACGATGAAAAATGGCTATAGAGGGATAGGATTAGGCACATACGCCTCGAAAAGCAAGTTAGTGATGCGTACGGTGAGTACCGAGTAGGATCAACACAAGCATAAGGTACACGACCGGCCGAATATCTGGTCTCGCCAGCCTCGCCAAAGATCCTGAGAAGAAATATTCACGCGCATATATATATTTCCGCATACTCGTATATTTAATCGCTCGCGCTAATAATCACGCACGCACGCACCCGTCGCCATCCGCGAATAGTATAAATTTCATCGAAGTGCTTGAAATAGTATCCCTGCATAGTACCGAATAGTAGGGAGAGAATTTTGAGTGCCTGAGGCACTTCCCGCGTAGTGCTCTCACACTATTCATATTCCATTTTGAATAGAAGCGCATATTTTGAATAGTGCCACGAATTTGAATAGTAACCGCTGAATTTAAATAGTGCCGTGAATAGTAACTCGTGAATTTTAATTTGATTTTCGAATTTGAGAGTTTCAAGTACGTCTATATATATATATATATATATATAGATACCCCTACGGTGGTATCGGGTCCAGTTAATAATATTTAAATTAAAGGGATTTACCAATATCCGTAAAGATTGAAAATGGATGACGAATCAATACTTTCAATTGTATACTTAGACAAAGAAATAAAGCATTATGAACAAAAGATAAAAAATATTTCTAATGAATATTTTACATCTGGAATATGTGATTGGAATGCTATAAGAGAAAAAGAAATATACTTCAGAAGACAAATTTATAGACTATGGAAGCTTAAGGAAGACAGGAAGCTAGAAAGCAAAAAATTTGTAGTCCCAAAGAAATATGAAGCTGAGTCAACACCATTAAAAGTTGAGGAATGTAAAGCTCAAAAGGAGCCAGAGAATAGTAAAATTATAATGTTGGACACTAAAAAAGATAATATCAGTGAAGATGAGCAATGGGAAATTAATAATATATTATTACAAGAAAGTTATGAAGAAGAAAATAATGCTCAGTGTTATAAAGATTTCATAAACTCTTTAGGTGATGAAGAATTATGCAATCTAGATAATGCTTTAGAAGGACTAGATATAATAATTAATAATAGTTCAATAGCAAAAAATGAGTTAATGGACCAAGGAAGTTGTGAACATGACTGGATAATAGGTAGAGGTGATTATAATATAAAGTGTATGTTTTGCATATACTACCCTAGTCAAGAAAATCGAGCCACATGTAGCAAATGCTTAAAACAAGCATGTGTTTTATGCTTAAAAGAAAATAATCAGAAATGGAGGAAAGAAGTGGAGCTAAAGCCAGAAGATAAATTATTATCAAAAAGAGTCAGAAATTTAGAAAATAGAGTAAATAACTTAGAAGCAGAATTAGAAGAGCTAAGAAGCAGAATAGAACTCATTGAAATAAACAAAGATAAAGACAATATCCATACTGAGTTAAAAGATCAAGCAATAGTAAGTGAAAAAAATGATAAGGCTACACAATTTAAAGACGCCATAATAAGTTTTGGAAGCAAATATATAGTCAAGTTACCATTTAAAGAGATAGTAGGAATAAGAATACATGTAAAACTAAATTTAACGCCTACCATTACTTATAAAACTTTAGCATTGGTAGACACTGGGTGTACAAAAAATATCATACATGATAAATATTTTGCAAGATGCCCAGAGATAGTGCACACAATAGATCAAGATAAAGCAGAATATTCTACTGATATGTCTGGAATAACAAGGGCTCATAATCAAATAGCCTATAATGTAGAAATACAAATAAATAATACAAAGTATATAATTGATGAAATCACAATAAGAGATTTATCTAAAATAAATGTTGATATGTTATTAGGTTTAAGATTTTTACAATATTCAGTGCAAACCACAATTATACATGAGCAAGGAATAACATTTGTTCCTTATCAAGACAATATTCCATATATAATAGAAATAGAAAGAAACAAAACTGCTAATTTAGAAAAGACTAAACTAAAAATAGAAGAGTTTGAGAATGATAAAAATGAAGAGTTAGGTGAAATTATAGAAACTTTTTATGCAAATAATTTAAGCAAAGAATGTATAAGTCTACAATCTCTAGCGCCAAATTGGTACAGAGATATAAAATCTAAAAAAGACATAGATAAAATAGTTCAAAGGTTAGAAGACATTCAAATAATTGGGGAAATACCAATGAAGCATTGGGATAGAAATGGTATAGTATGCAAAATTAATATAATAAATCCGGACTATATAATTAAGACAAGCCCTATAGAAGCAACACCTAAAGACATAGAAGAGTTTAAAATGCATATAGAAGAATTGTTAAAACTAAGAGCCATAAGAGAAAGTCGAAGCCCTCATAGATCGCGACATTTATAGTTAGAAATCATGCTTTGAAATAGCTAGAGGAAAATCAAGAATGGTTATTAATTATAAAAGACTAAATGATAATACCATAGATGATGCATATAATATTCCAAACAAGCAAGAATGGATAAATAGAATACAAGGATGTAAATATTTCTCAAAATTTGATTTAAAAGCTGGGTTTTGGCAAGTAAAAATGGCGTAGAAGAATCAATAGAATGGACCGCTTTCACGTGTCCTCAAGGCCATTTTGAATGGATAGTAATGCCATTAGGTTTAAAAAATGCCCCTGCTCTATTTCAAAGAAAAATGCGAATATTTTCAATGAAAATCAAGAATTTATATTAGTCTATATTGATGACCTTTTAATCTTTTCAAAAACTTACAAAGAGCACATAGCCCATTTGGAAACATTCTTTAGAAAAGTAGAGCAACACGGGTTGATACTTTCTAAAAGAAAAATGGAAATATGCAAAGAAAAGATAAATTTCCTAGGTCATGAAATAGGATATGGAAAAATTCATCTGCAAGACCATATTGCGAAGAAAATATTACAATTTCGATATCATGAATGATAAAAAGACTTTGCAACAATTTTTAGGAATAGTAAATTACGCCGGAAATTATATTGAAAATTTATCAAAGTTAGCTGGACCATTATATGCTAAGTTAAGAAAGAATGGGCAAAAGCATTTTAATTACGAAGATATAAAATTAGTAAGAATCATAAAAGAAAAGGTTAAAGATTTAAAGCCTTTAGAATTACCCTTAGATGACAATTATTTTATTATAGAGACGGATGCATCGAAATAGGATGGGGTGCAATACTTAAACAAAAGCCGCACAAGTATTCACCAAAGTTAGAAGAAAAAATTTGTAGATACGCTTCGGTAAATATAAGCTAAAGGCAATAAATAATACGACGAGAGAAATTTTAGTTTGTGATCAACGCAATAAATGCTTTTAGATTATATTTAGGTTTTAAAGAATTCCACAGTAAGGACAATTTGTGAAGCTATATGCAAATATTATAATAAAATTAATAGTAAGAAAAGTTCAACCAGGAGATGGGTTTTATTTGAAGATATTATTACTGGAAATGGATATAAAGTAATATTTGAGCATATAAAAGGAAAAGATAATACCTTGCCTGATATATTTTCCCGATCATCTATTTTGCAGGAATGAAGAAAGGAGTAAGCCCCACTGGGAGTGAACATTACTATTTTGGAAATGAAAATAAGTTAAGAATCTTCCCACCTAATACATATAAATTTAAGCCTAGAGACCATATTGTTCTAGATGATGTCCAAGAATGTGTTCTAGACAATTTTTGGTTTCAATATAATAATAAAAGAGAAGATAGAGGTTATATGCTAGCAATATTAAATAGCTTGGCTGAATATTTTAATATGATTAATGGGAAAATGCAACTTTGAAGAATTACCTACCAATATAGAGAAAAGACCCATATATGTTATATATAAAGGAACAAAACCAGGAGTTTATATAACATACGAAGCAATTGTAGTTCAAATGAGTTGGAAATGGAAAGAGAAGGAAAGGGCGGACCATCATGGAAAAAATATCTAGATATTGATGAAGCCCTCCTATATGCACGAAGCATTTTGGGTATAAACTATTTTTTAGAGCCTGAGCAAAAGAATATATTCAGCACTATAAAAAAACAAAAAATGTGAAGATAAATGTGCCAGGCATAAATATGAATGAAGCCGGTTCATCAAAGACACCCACTTATAAAGATCTTTGTAAAGAAAGACATATCCATTGAAGATATTATTGAAAAGAGGATGAAAGAAAGGTTTGATTCAATAATTCCTCATTTAAAGAAAAATATAAAAGAAGAAGTCTTGCAAGAAGCAAAACAGGAAATAAATGAAATATTCCAATCGTAAGCCAAGACTTTGAAAATATAAAGAAAGACTATGAAGAATACATAAAGAAAGATTATGATTTAAAGATGAATGCACAAATATCTGAAGATGACATCAATGATATGTTGGACGACAACATGATGGATGTCCGTGGTCATGGGCAGCCTTTAGAATAATAAATCGAATTAGTATCGGATAATATCAATATATATCTTCCCTATGTTGATAAGGTGTTATCAACAATTTGGCCGGGAAAGAAATATAAAAGACGCACATGCCGAGTTCTTGATTGCTTTGTTTTACAACACCAATCATTCGGGCGTGGAAGACCCATACCATACCCTCTTGAATAATTTATTTGAATTAAAGCCCCCGAAGACAAAGCACAATATGAAGACAGAATAAAATATTCGGAAAGTCACTTTCGGTCAACGGTGACCGTTATCCCTCGAGATGAAATTGTGACGATGGCAAGTCGCCATCAGCAACATAATGCCATATAATTGAAGACGCTTTGTGACCGTCCCGTCAATTTGTCGGATGATAAACTCGAAGGACGATCGGCTCGGCTGAAGGACGCTCTGAAGATAATCACAAGGACGCTCCAGAGATCTCCCTCAGCTCTATAAAACGGGAAGGCAGGCGCATGCATTCGGCATCCGCTCTCGGACCCAAAAGATCCGCACATCGCCTCATCACCCGCGAACGAGCACCCACATATCATACACCATGAAGACCACGCCTCGGCGCTCCTCGAGCCGGTCCACCATAACTAATAGCGGTAGCACTCCACTACCCACTTGTACAATACCAACCCTTGTAAATTAGAGAATAAGGAAGGTCACGGACTTCCCAGGTGCTTGTAAGGTAAAGCTAAGGTTTGTACTAGTGCTTGGGGTTTCCCGAAAGGGAAAGCCGTATGTAAGTTTGTTTGTTTTAATGAAGTAGTTTGAAGCTTTGAGCATCCACCTTTTCCTATGGCCATCCAAGTAGGTTTGAGTCTATTCTAGGGACCCTATAGGAGAAGCCTGCGTGCGTATTGTTCTTGTATTGTTCCGTGTTAGCCCGTATTGTGTGGCGTTTTAGAGGAACTACGAAAGAACTGCGAGTCACGGAGAAGTGTTCCCTTCGGGTGGAGCGCACAGGGAGACGATAGATCTCTTAGCGTTCTACGTCACGATGAAAAATGGCTATAGAGGGATAGGATTAGGCACATACGCCTCGAAAAGCAAGTTAGTGATGCGTACGGTGAGTCCGAGTAGGATCAACACAAGCATAAGGTACACGGCCAGGCCGAATATCGGTCTCGCCAGCCTCGCCAAAGATCCACGAGAAGAAATATTCACGCGCATATTTATATTTCCGCATAATCGTATATTTAATCGCTCGCGCTAATAATCACGCACGCACGCACCGTCGCCATCCGCGAATAGTATAAATTTCATCGAAGTGCTTGAAATAGTATCCAATAGTAGGAATAGTAGGCCTCGAGAAATTTTGAGTGCCTGAGGCACTTCCCGCGTAGTGCTCTCGCACTATTCATATTCCATTTTGAATAGAAGCGCATATTTTGAATAGTGCCACGAATTTGAATAGTAACCGCTGAATTTAAATAGTGCCGTGAATAGTAACTCGTGAATTTTAATTTGATTTTCGAATTTGAAAGTTTTAAGTACGTTCTTAAAACACCAATTTATATATATAGGTATCTATATATATATATATATATATATATATATATATATATATATATATAGACGTACTTGAAACTCTCAAGTTCGAAAATCAAATTAAAATTCACGCGAGTTACTATTCACGGCACTATTTAAATTCAGGTTTATTCAAATTCGTGGCACTATTCCAAATATGCTTTCTATTTAAAATGGAATATG
>JAENPR010000276.1:722500-724651 GCA_018135685.1 Themeda triandra | reverse complement strand
ATTATGCAATCTAGATAATGCTTTAGAAGGACTAGATATAATAATTAATAATAGTTCAATAGCAAAAAATGAGTTAATGGACCAAGGAAGTTGTGAACATGACGGATAATAGGTAGAGGTGATTATAATATAAAGTGTATGTTTTGCATATACTACCCTAGTCAAGAAAATCGAGCCACATGTAGCAAATGCTTAAAACAAGCATGTGTTTTATGCTAAAAAAAATAATCAGAAATGGAGGAAAGAAGTGGAGCTAAAGCCGGAAGATAAATTATTATCAAAAGAGTCGTAAATTTAGAAAATAGAGTAAATAACTTAGAAGCAGAATTAGAAGAGCTAAGAAGCAGAATAGAACTCATTGAAATAAACAAAGATAAAGACAATATCCATGCGAGTTAAAAGATCAAGCAATAGTAAGTGAAAAAAATGATAAGGCTACACAATTTAAAGACGCCATAATAAGTTTTGGAAGCAAATATATAGTCAAGTTACCATTTAAAGAGATAGTAGGAATAAGAATACCGTAAAAACTAAATTTAACGCCTACCATTACTTATAAAACTTTAGCATTGGTAGACACTGGTGTACAAAAAATATCATACATGATAAATATTTTGCAAGATGCCCGAGAGATAGTGCACACAATAGATCAAGATAAAGCGAGAATATTCTACGATATGTCCGGAATAACAAGGGCTCATAATCAAATAGCCTATAATGTAGAAATACAAATAAATAATACAAAGTATATAATTGATGAAATCACAATAAGAGATTTATCTAAAATAAATGTTGATATGTTATTAGGTTTAAGATTTTTACAATATTCGGTGCAAACCACAATTATACATGAGCAAGGAATAACATTTGTTCCTTATCAAGACAATATTCCATATATAATAGAAATAGAAAGAAACAAAACTGCTAATTTAGAAAAGACTAAACTAAAAATAGAAGAGTTTGATAATGATAAAAATGAAGAGTTAGGTGAAATTATAGAAACTTTTTATGCAAATAATTTAAGCAAAGAATGTATAAGTCTACAATCTCTAGCGCCAAATTGGTACGAGAGATATAAAATCTAAAAAAGACATAGATAAAATAGTTCAAAGGTTAGAAGACATTCAAATAATTGGGGAAATACCAATGAAGCATTGGGATAGAAATGGTATAGTATGCAAAATTAATATAATAAATCCAGACTATATAATTAAGACAAGCCCTATAGAAGCAACACCTAAAGACATAGAAGAGTTTAAAATGCATATAGAAGAATTGTTAAAACTAAGAGCCATAAGAGAAAGTCGAAGCCCTCATAGATCAGCGGCATTTATAGTTAGAAATCATGCTGAAATAGCTAGAGGAAAATCAAGAATGGTTATTAATTATAAAAGACTAAATGATAATACCATAGATGATGCATATAATATTCCAAACAAGCAAGAATGGATAAATAGAATACAAGGATGTAAATATTTCTCAAAATTTGATTTAAAAGCTGGGTTTTGGCAAGTAAAAATGGCGTAAGAATCAATAGAATGGACCGCTTTCACGTGTCCTCAAGGCCATTTTGAATGGATAGTAATGCCATTAGGTTTAAAAAATGCCCCCGCTCTATTTCAAAGAAAATGCAGAATATTTTCAATGAAAATCAAGAATTTATATTAGTCTATATTGATGACCTTTTAATCTTTTTAAAAACTTACAAAGAGCACATAGCCCATTTGGAAACATTCTTTAGAAAAGTAGAGCAACACGGGTTGATACTTTCTAAAAGAAAATGGAAATATGCAAAGAAAAGATAAATTTCCTAGGTCATGAAATAGGATATGGAAAAATTCATCTCAAGACCATATTGCGAAGAAAATATTACAATTTCCCCGATATCATGAATGATAAAAAGACTTTGCAACAATTTTTAGGAATAGTAAATTACGCCGAAATTATATTGAAAATTTATCAAAGTTAGCTGGACCATTATATGCTAAGTTAAGAAAGAATGGGCAAAAGCATTTTAATTCTCAAGATATAAAATTAGTAAGAATCATAAAAGAAAAGGTTAAAAGATTTAAAGCTTTTAGAATTACCCTTAGATGACAATTATTTTATTATAGAGACGGATGCATCGAAATAGGATGGGGTGCAATACTT